>LR990867.1:13507160-13534153 GCA_905163395.2 Endotricha flammealis | reverse complement strand
CTTTTTATCCCGTGAAAGTATGTCTATCCAATGGGAAAATATTTTTTCTACTATAGAGGGCGCTTTAACGGCCAACAGATGGCACCACAAGTCGCGCTATGGGTTGTTTTGTTGTCAAACGAGATCTATCCTACTAATATTATACAACATAATTATAAATAAATAAATAAATAAATATATAGGGACAATTCATACAGATTGAGCTAGCCCCAAAATAAGTTCGAAACTTGTGTTATGGGACACTAACTCAACGATATTATAATTTATAACAAATACATATATAGATAAACATCCAAGACCCGAGGTCAATCAGAAAAAGTTCGTTTTTCATCATGACCCGACCGGGGATCGAACCCGGGACCTCCTGGGTGGCGGTCTGGCGTGGTAACCATTACGCCACGGAGGTCGTCAAATATAAAGTCCTAACTAATATTATAAATGAGAAAGTGAGTTTGTTTGTTTGTTTGTTTGTTTGTTATTCCTTCACGGCTTAACTAATCATCCGATCATTATGAAAATTTGTATACATATTGTCAGGGGTACAGAGCCCAACATAGGCTAGTCAAGTCGCGCTATGGGTTGTTTTGTTGTCAAACGAGATCTATCCTACTAATATTATACAACATAATTATATAAAATATAAAGATAAATATGCTATTTTGTCTTAATAAAATTATCAAAAGTTAAAAATTTCTCAAGATTAGTTGCGATAATTAGCGTCATAGGTTCGTATTGCTTATTGTTTAGTAGTTTTAACGTTGTTCACTAGATGGCGTTGTAATAAGTCACGAAAATGAATTTAAAATTTATTTTTAATGCCAAAAAATGTAAAACAACATCTAAAAAAAAATGATGCAAAAAAATTACGGGTTGCACTCCGGGAGTGCCGGCAGAAGTGAAAACTCAAACATCAACGTTGTGCATTTTCAGCGCCGCCGCTAAAGAAGTTTTCACTTCAAAAAAATATTCAATAGATGGCGCTGTGCAGTTTCTTTTTTAGATCAGGATCTGACGACGCGAGTTTAAAATTTTTTCCTCATCTAAAAAAGTCCCAAGCGCCGCTAAAGAAGTTTTCACTTCAAAAAAGCATCAGCACCAACAAGCATTGAATCCAGGAGTCATCTAAGTCATTCATACGTTTCTTCATTAAATTTTTTAAATTCGTCATTCATTCGAAGTCTGCGGGGCGCGGGCGCAGGGCGATGCCTGCCCCGCGACGCGACCCCCTGGGCCCACCGGAGGCGCAGATTTTTTTTTAGTTTTTATACACTAAGGTGGCAAACTAGCATACGGCCCCGCCTGACAGTTCCATACGTGAATGATTTACAGAATCATAACGGGCGGCGTCATCACTGGCGTGCGTGGGGCCCTATAACTTTTAGTACAGGTACCTACAGCTGATTATAGGTACTTACAAATAGCCCACAGATGTCGTTACACAACGTTTACAAATAAATCTTTATTCTAATAATAAAACGACTTTGGTTGATTATATAGAATTAAAAAAATATGTTTTTTTTTTATTTAATTTATTTTTATTTTCAGACAATTTGAGTCCATAATGGCGTTAGTTAGAGTGATTCTTAATAGCTATGTTAGTAAAAATATATTAATTTCAATTTTTAATATGTCATAGTAACAGAATTAATAATTTTATTTTTAAATAAAATAAAATAAAATCAATTAAAAATATAAACGAGTAAATAATAACGAGTAATAATAATAAATGTCATATTTAATAATTTTGAAATTAATTAATTAACCAATAATAATATTTTACACTCCATCAACTTATTTACCAACAAGCTGGGTGCCCGTAATACACAGCTGAACCCACTGCTTCAGGATAGGAGAGTCACATCTCCAAGCCATTGTCTTCAGGATGGAGTTGGAGCTGGCTCGAGTTCTGTTTAGCAGTGAGGCAGTTCTCTTTCTAACGATGGCATATAAATCATCAGTATGGTTTTGAGCGAACATACCCGATGCACTGCAGAACCGAGACAGCCCCATATGCATCCTGAAACCATTATTATTTATTTTTTCTACTATAGATGGCGCGGCAGTTGCGAAAAAGATGGTGCAAAAAATCTCTTAGGATAAATTCATTCATAAACCACCTTCTATTATTATAAATTAATAAAAAAAAATACAATTTATTCAGTTCGTTCTTAAAACGCTTAGTACGACTATTGAACAATAGATGGCGCTGTTCATTTCTAAATCACGTTATTTAGCTTCGTGTTTAGCTTTACGATTAGGTATTTATTGTTGTCTTGGTTTGGATTTCCGATTTCCGAAAACAAACTCGGTTTCCGATTCGGTTTTACCGTTGTTCCGTTGTTGTTTTTCGGATTGGATTAATTCGTTTAGTTTAGAGTTATAATGTTTCTGGACATTTAAGGAATAAGGTTTTTGATTTAGTTTTGCTTCGTGAATTGGTTTGGTTTTTTTGTTTTGGTTTAAACTAATTTATTTTCTACTTATCCCTCCTTCACGGCTTGACTAAGCAGCTGATCATTATGAAAATTTGTATACATATTATCAGGATTACGGAGCCTAACTTTTACGCGGGCGAAGCCGCGGGTAACAGCTAGTATTAAATAAATATAAATATATAGGGACAATTCACACAGATTGAGCTAGCCCCAAAGTAAGTTCGAAACTTGTGTTATGGGATACTAACTCAACGATATTATATTTTATAACAAATACATATATAGATAAACATCCAAGACCCGAGGCCAATCAGAAAAAGTTCGTTTTTCATCATGACTCGACCGAGGATCGAACCCGGGACCTCCTGTTTGGCGGTCTGGCGTGGTAACCATTATGCCACGGAGGTCGTATTGACTGATACGTACCTAATAAAAACATTTGCGGATAGCAAAATATCACCGCGTTCAACAAATCATTGAATTAAATGTATCACTTTAGGGGAGGCCTATGTCCAGCAGTGGACTTCTTGTGGCTGAGATGATGATGTTGAAATGTACGACTTACTCCGCTGGTTTAGTGCCCCGAAGTGGATCTTGACCTCTGAAACCAGAGAGTGCCAGAATTTCTGTTCTGCGCGATGTCCCGCCAGTCTACTGCTTCTCGTGCAGATCAGCCAACACTGCATCGCTCCAGCGACATCTGGGGCGGCCAACCGGACGTCTACCCGACACCTTCTCCACATAGGCTGACTTGACGCTTCGACAAATGTACAAAATAAAGTATATTTCTAAATGCATAGTCGGGCAGCCAGCCTCATCCAGACAAGATTGAGTTAGTATCAAGTTGGTGCACGCACACGTAAGTTGCCTAAATAGCAACTCGTCTACAAATTAATTATGCCGAGTGTCAAATACATATTTTACTATAAAATTTGACTGTTCTCATTCCCATTCGGAGTTGAATCCGGTACCTAGTACTTTTAAGTATGATCATGAGTCACAAATCACTATCATTCAACTAGATTTTTTCTTCCTTCCAAATCGGTCTTTCAATTTATAATATCATTGAGAAGTTGATTTAATAAAATAGTTCTAGTTTGCCGACACTATTCTTTGTGATAAATGCAATTTTCCTACAGGTTCCTGGAAGAAGTTGCCAAGGGTTTAAGGCTGCTTATTGTACTTCCATTAATGCTAGTTTTTTTTTGTTAGCGCATTAAAGAGTATTAATGGAAAGTATGATTACTGCACTCCAACCTATGCACTGCTATGTCAGTTTCGTATTGTATTTTTTAATTCTCCATGTAACCTTTTCCAATGAGAGCGTACCTCATCGAACTCAATCAGTTGTGCAACACCCATCGGCGTCTGGTGGCGAGGCCGTTTCGATCTCGCCTTGACTCGAACCTCAGAACCAGTTCTATGTCCTGATAGCCTGGTACACAACATTGAACTTTTTATAGATTTTACATAACTTGGTTAAAAAACTGGCCAGTTACTACTACTACTACTATTGTACGATTATTAATTCCAGTCAGTAAAACTAAAATGACATTTCCAGTGTTGCAGGACAGTGTTCAGTGACAGTTGCACTTGTCATTTTACTGACTGGAATTAATAATCGTAGTTTAGCTGATAGAGGTATCTAGACTAGATACACTGTTTCGTATTGTATTATAATAAGAGGCGTTATTAAATAAAATGTATTTTAAAAACATTTATAATTATTTTATTTTTGATTTTAAGTAGGTATAACAAAAGAACAAATAACGCTGTACGCAGTTCAATTAGTTTTTTGAATAATAAAAATTGTAAATATAAAAAAAAAAGTGTTCCAATACATATTTAAACAATTAATATAAAACAATTTGTAAGCCACGCCATAATGGATAGTAAAATTTTCGAATCGTCACAATTATTTCAATAATTCTTTTCAACTTAATTATTTTATACAAAGTAAATTTCATACACTTGACATTTTTAAATTTCGTAATAGGTGCGTTTACATTCAATTTCAGGACAAGTAACAAAAGGGCCTTAAATGGGTAAGTGCACTTGCTTGATAACATTGTGACACGATGACGTTGAAATGCAACCTAATTACAGATTGGAGATTTCCATTCGAAATATCAATTCAGTGATATACTTGCATTCATACAATACGTGCATTGCATTTAAGGTAAAGAAACTTTTAAAGTAAGTGTTAAGATTTTTTCTGTGGTTTTATTGTCTCATAAAACTAATAATACTTATTACCTGTTACTTCGTTTTAAGTGGTGATTTCGAAATTTTAGTGTTACATGATAAAACATATTTCAATACAAAAAGGTCACTTAATTTGTCGGTTTTGAAATATTAACCTTATCATAACTTATAGTAGCTGTGTTATAATCAAAATTAATTAATATTGAGTGTCGCTTTGTTTTATCGCTTGTTGTGAGTTAAGCTGAGGACTTTATGGAGTTGTAGCGCATTTATGCACAAAAAATCGGCGTGAAGCATCAATGCGTTTCTTTCGGTGAGTAAAGACATCCAGAAGACTTTTTTGGCAACGCGTGAGTGATTTCGGGAGTACTTGCACGAGTACTTCCGCGTGAAATTACAAATGGAAATGGGGCCACAGGGGCCTAGGGCTAGATTGCGTTATAATTATGTATTCGTCAAATATTATTTATTATTTTCGATCTCATCATAGAACAATAGAATTGTTACGTTGTTCACATCGTACTATTTGTACAATTGTATTTTAAGTTAGTGCGTAATTAGCAAAATATCTCAACAATGAAAATGTAATGTTAAAATGTTGTATTATGACTTGCTTTTATAGTTTTATGACTATTTTGCATTAAGGCCGCGTTAAACGATATATGGAGTTTAGGCGCGTATGACTGGTGTTATGTTGCGGATTATTGGACGAACACTCTTCAGGATTTCGGGAGGACTTGGGTTCTATTCTAATCCCACCTGGGGCCCCGGGAGGCGAAAGTTTTGGCCCCGGAAAGCAAACATTAAAATATATCCACGAAGATTTTCTCAATTTTCTCCGTTTTTTTAATATATATTTTTTTTTAATGTCATACAGTAGACAAACAAGCAAGCGGGCCACCTGATGGAAAGCGGTCACCGCCGCCTATGGACATCAGTAACACCAAGAGCGCTACCAATGCGTTGTCCACCACGGAAGTTGGAGGAAAGGAAGGAGGAAGGGAAGAGAAAGAAGGAGGGGGAAAGAGGGGATAGGATAGTTGAAGTTACACTACTAATATACCAATACAACAACATACCAAAAATGCAGAGTTACATCAAGCTTTGCGAATTTTTGTTTAAATTATTATTCCTTGCGAATTTAAATTCGCCTCTTTCTGACGGCCTAATGTAAAATATCCGCGTTGCACTAAATGCTAACTAAACGTTTAGTTGTGGAGGACCGCAGCAGACCGCTAGATTCAGTCAACGTGCGGCCAATCGCAACTTGCCGCTTAAAGATAGTTCTAAGTAACATTGTATAAGTGTTAGAAACAACACTATTATGTAATTAAGGAAGATATAACCACTATTTACTAATAAAACATTATTTAAGCTGTGTTAACATAAAATGTCAATCGTTTATGGTATGTTATTTAGTTATGTAAGAATTATTATTAAAACTCGAAAAACGTTTGTATGTATATGGATGTATGGATGTTTGTCACTCTTTCAAAAAATATTAAATTGTTTAGACATATGTATATGTATATTAGTCATATTGTTGTGTATAAGGGGAAATTCTCAAAACAGTCGTACGATGAATTTCAAACAAAGTTAATAACACAAACATTATAACTACTCTAGTATGGCCCTCGCTGTTAAATAAAAGAAGAAAAAATTGATAGCTTGAGAAATTAAAACTAAAATACGTCTCATAAACTGGCTGTTAGATTTTTTTAATAGTGCTTTAGTTACTAGACTATTTAAAAATAGACCTTGAGATGAAAAATATAAAATGAAAGTTGTTCTAAAAAATATAATTATGATATGGATAGGCGTTTTTTTTATCGTTTATGACATGACGCAACTCAATAACAAAACTGACGTGGCTACGAGTAACATGAGTAGTTGCGATTAGAACAAGTTACGATGTTATTGTGTGTTGTGTTGTGCAGTGCGTTGACAATGTGATCGTGTGTGATATTTTGGATACATGGAACGGTATGTACAGTGTGTTCCTGTTACCTTATGCTATCCTGGTATTGTGAGAATATCCACATAAATAAATCCTACTTAATAAATAGTTTAAATTATATTTTTATCCAAATTTATATTTATTATCAATAAAAATTAACATGGAATAGATAAAAATAAAAATAAATCAGTGGTCCACATATTTAATATTATCCTAAATTATAAACAGTATTTAGATAAATTATATTTTAATCAAAATTTTATCTTTTTTATCAAGAAAAATAAAGAAGGAATAGGTATAGATAAAAATAAAAATGAATCAAGTTTTATGCAAATTAAAAAATATAAAATAACATTAAATTATTATTACTATTAATAAAGTTCTATGAACAGTCAACATATTTTCATATTACCGTCATAATATTTTTGCTATCATGTAATGGTAACGTGGCGTAATGGTTAAGTAACCCAGGAGGTCCCGGGTTCAATTCCCGGTCGGGTCATGATGAAAAATTAACCTTTTCTGATTGACCTTTGTCTTGGATGTTTATCTATAAGTATATGAATTTGTTATAAAATATGGTATCGTTGAGTTAGTATCCCATAACAAGTCTCGAACTTTCTTTGATGCTAGCTCAATCTGTGTGATTGATTTGTAAATATTTATTTATTGGCTCTTCTCCTTGCCACAGCTTATTGGCCAATCCCTTGCCCAGACGGGTGAAACCGCGTGTATCAACTAATATTATGTAAAAAAACTAATTTAAAATTTAGCTAATATAATCCAGAGTCCTATTTGCGGTGCCGCCGGTCACTAACAATTATTATAAGACTAATATTATATTTTTAAGTATAAATAGAGCTAACCTAGGTCTAAAGGTTAGCTGATAATATTATAATGTCCACGGCCGTATTGTTCTGTTAAAAACGTAACAATAGATAAATTTTATCAGACGAATATAGCTTGTATTTTATGAAGATTACATTTAACGTTGAGAAATATATATTACTAGCTGTTACCCGCGGCTCCGCCCTCGTGGTCAAGCGGATATGCCAAAAGTTCGTTCCCGTGGGAAATAAAATAAAAAAAACTTTATCATTGTCAACATGATAAAGAAAATCTCTTTAAAAAAAATCAGCTTTCTAGGTTGAGCGCTCCCGATAATACACGTGTAGTCTTATTCCGAATCCTGTAGGAATGTCTTTATCCTTGTCTACTTTATAAAGGGAAGCCGACTTTATTCTTGTCAACATCATAAAGGGAACCTCTATACAAAATTTCAGCTTTCTAGGTTGAGCGCCTGCGATAATATACTTATAGTCCTATTACTCCCTTTCCCGTGGGAATTTCATAAAATCCCATCTTTATCCTTGTCAACATCATAAAAGAAACCTCTACACAACATTTCAGCTTTCTAGGTTGAGCGCCTGCGATAAAACACTTACAGTCCTATTACTCCCTTTCCCATGGGAATTATATAAACTACATCTTTGTCTTTGTCAACATCATAAAGAGGACAAATCACATAGATTGAGATAGCCCCAAAGTAAGTTCGAAACCTGTGTTATTGGGATACTAACTCAACGATACTATATTTTATAACAAATACATATATTATATAGAAAAACATCCAAGACCCGAGGCCAATAAGAAAAAGTTAGTTTTTCATCATGCATGACCCGACCGGGATTCGAACCCGGGCCCTCTTGGGAGGCGGTCTGGCGTGGTAACCATTACGCCATGGAGGTCGTCATTGTATATGTTGCAGTCAAAACTCTTAACCAGTCAAAAGTACTATTGACTAGCAAAATCAGTCAAAACTACTTTTGACCGTATGCTTTAGTCAATAATACTTTTGACTAAAATAACAGTTAAAAGTACTTTTGCCCAATGGAGCTGGTTAAAAGTACTTTTGACTAAGTGATTCCGTCAAAAGTTGTTTTGTCTGGTTGTATCAGTCAAAACTCTTAAAAAGTTAAGGTGGTCGATAAAAATAACGACAAACGCACATATAAACTTGATGGTTCTGCAGCAATGGGTAGGCAATGGTCACCAGGAACCATATACCGGAAAGGAAAACGAGGTTTGCTTCTTTTAACATCAATGGACTGTATTTATTCTTGAGTACTATTTCTATCTTCATTTAAAACAATACTATTTCTTTCTTGGTAGTGTAGCTCGGTGTTGTTCACTCTCTGAAGAGCTGTGTTGGACTGTGTCAGTACCGAGCTACCCAGACATATTTATAGCCAATATTTGGCACTCATGCGGACCAATCGGAGGCGAGATAATTTTCGTGTAATTTGCGACAATTTCCGACGACATTTCGGGCAAAAAGTCACTACGCACATATCGCTTATTGCGCTCTACATTCTACAATTAGTAACTTATAACTCCATATTCGTGGTTATTCTAACTAACTAACACACTGTTTCCATATAAGCGATATATTAATAGTAACTACACAAAACTAATATCCGAAATAAACACGTAAATCTTAAATTATACATGCAAAACGTAAAAGTGGATACGAAATTGATCAATAACGTCGTATTCTTAACGTTTACAGCGCTAATGTTATTGATCACACATACTCTATGACGTAACCAACCTTTTACACATTAATTGTTAACTATCCGTACATATTCAAGACAGTAAACACACAAAACAATTGAAGATCATAAGCCAAAATTATTACCAATTTCATTTACTAGCGCCACGGCAAGATTTTACAACTCAGGTGGGGAAATTCTTTTGGCGCTGCTCCAGGCAAAACTCTGGAACTAAAATCCTATACGTAAATAGTGCACATAAACAGTGCACGTAAATAGTGAAAATATCCATGTTACATCTAATTACGTAATCTAATTAGCTTATTCTAATGTAAAACAAAGGTATTTAAACTTAAACTAAATAATCACATAATTCCGATTATCAAAGTGTTTAATAAAACCGTAAAACTAGGGTAAAACCGAATTAAAACATAATCAATTTATTTATTTACAAAATCGGCTCGTGTCCGCAACATCCTCCCCTCGGCGAAGGACTCCGCAGCCCCTTTCCCTCGTTGGGAGGACTATGAGCCGTCTAACAGGTCGCCTGAAGATTCCACCACGCGTGCGCACGTCAACACTGCGAACGACGCCGTCTGGTCCCGGGTAGACCTTCTCTACCTGGCCCCGTGGCCACACGTTGCGAGGCGATTGGTCGTCGGCGATTACGACCACATCTCCGACCTCTATGTTCCTGTTTTCGCGGCGGATGTCGTCTCGTTCACAGGCGCCGCCGTCCTGGTTCGGACCACCGGGGTCAAATACCTTCTTCGCGGTTACATATTCACCTAACGTTTCGCGCCATTCTTTCATCGCTGCATTTAGTTCTATGTCAGCGCCGCGAAAGTTAATACCGTTGTCTGACAGAAAAGTACTTGGCCATCCCCGGCGGGCCGCCATACGCCGCATCGCCATATAGTGGTTTTCCGTGATTTCCTTAAATGCGAGAGGGTGAGTATACCGGTGCGCCTCAGCATTCATGTTCCTTACACTGTGCGCCATAAACGATGAACTCTTTGCCCCGAATAGCATAGCCGTCATACGATACTTTCGTGGCGGAGACGTGCGTTCGTTGCCGAGCCACAGAAAGTGTTGAGCCGCCTGATCTTCCGTTCGTATTCGAACACGCAGAAACATTTCTCTGATGTCCGCGGTCACGGCGACCGGGCGCTCCGTAAATCGGTATAAGACCCCGTTCAACGACTGCAACATATCCGGTCCCTCTAACAACGCGTCATTAAGGCACGTGCCTTGGGACTTAGCCGCCGCGTCAAATACCATTCGAATTTTATCCGGTTTATGCGGGTTAACCACCGCAAAGTGCGGTAAGTACCAAAGTCGCGGGTTGTTCTCGCATTTGTCATTACACGGAACCGCGTATCCCTTGTCTAATAGTCCGTCTACCTGACTAGTATACGCAGACCTAAAAGTTTCGGATTTGTCCATGCGCCGCTCAATATTCTTCAATCGCTTGTATGCCATATCGTGGCTGGGGGGAAGGGCTATGTTTTCGTTCGCCCATGGTAAACCGACCTCATAGCGTCCCTGGACCCTCGTCACCGTAGACTCAAACATTTCTACGGCGCGTTCCTCGGCTTGTATCGGTTTCCGATTTAACGCAATTCCCAGCGAGTCAATAGCGAAATGTCTTTCAATAATGCTATTCAACTCGTCATCACAACGCGACGCGGTCCGTGCATGCATCACTCTCAAATCCTCATTCATAACCCACCTCGGTGCGGTCCCATGAATCACCCATCCTAATTTCGTGAGCGACGCCGCGGGCTGCTTTGTTCCGTTCGTAAGCAGTCGGCGTGTCACTATTAAGTGCCAATTATCCGCACCTATTAAAATTCCCGGACTCGCGTTTGCGTAACACACGTCGCTTTCCGACAGCTGTTGCAGATGCGGGGTAAGTAAAACGTCCCGCCGAATAGTTTGGCTTCCCAGGGATAGGTTACGGACCGTTCGTGCCGTTACTGAATAGAAATTATCTTCCGCCTTTCCCCGGATCGCTAGAGAAACTACCCTACTGGCTGGCTCCCACTGTGTCGATGTTACGCCGTGTATACGCAACGCCCTCTCCGGGCCTGTGGCCCCGATCGCGGTAGCTAACTCGTCGTTAACGAGTGTGATGGTAGAGCCCTCATCGAACATGGCAAACGTATCCACCTCTCTACCATCTTTGCCCCTAATCACGATCGGACAAACTTTAAGTAACACCTCGGTGTTTCTACTTAAGTGCGTGACCGCGGTTATTGCACTATCTTCCTCTTTTGCCGCGGGCGCGTAAGTCACGTGTAATAAAGCGTGATGCGGCGATCGGCACTCGCCTATACCGCACCTTTTCGCTTTACACTTGACTCTTCTGTGTTTGTCATTCAGACACAGGAAACAGACGCCTACTTCCTTCGCCCACTCCCATCTTTCATGCGTCTCCATTTTCACAACTTTTGGACACCGGAACGTATCGTGTTTAGCTCCGCAACACAAACATTCACGTTTGCGAACTTCGTTCGCGTTCGTGGTCGCTCGGTTCGCGTTCGCGGTCGCTTTGTTCGCGTGGACTTCGTTAGCGTTCGCGGTTGCATACACCCTAACCCGCGATCTGTCCGCTCGCCCGCGCGGAGGCGCCACTGTCGCGTTCCTGTTGGCCGGCGTTGCTACTGATTGCGCCGTTGTCGCTGCGGTCGACGGCGAATATGAGTACCGCACCCCTTTATTCGCTTCTTGCATTAGATAGCGTGATAATGCTACTATCAGCGGTACTTTAGAGTCATTGTGCTTGGCGGCGTGATCGCACCACCGCATCCTAATATTCTGACCCAATTTGTCCGTAACCTGCCGCGCTAACATTGGATTTTGCAGGTATCCGTACTCATCCACGCATGACAAGACCGTTACGATACTCTGAAGGCGTACTGCGAAGGTGTTAAGGTCACCTGCGGTAGTGCCCAAACGCGGCAACTTTTTAATGTCCTCAAGTGCCCTATCAATAATGGCTTCTGGTTGCCCGTAACTCTGTTCCAGCGTCTGCATTACGACCTTCGGGTCGGTCGTCGTATAAAGTTGCGCGGCAACTTCCTCACGCGCCTGCCCGCGTAGGCACGATCGGAGCCGATCTAGGTTTTCTGCTTCACTAATTCGGTGCAGTTTTGTCGATTGTTCCATCGCGGCTTTGAAAGGCATCCATTCTACAATGGCGCCGCTGAATATCGGCAAGTCCCGCAATCGTGACGGAGCCCTGTCCCTAGACAACTTCTCCAAAACGTCAGCTAACCTATCTGCTCCGAAGTCCCGAGAGCGTGCCGGCGTCGGCGGCTCGTCTCTACGCGGCATTGCGTCAAAAGTTACCCGGTTAGGTATAGCTCTATCGCCCGATCGGTCGCGCCTATGTTCCTGCGCCGTCGGTGAACTATCCCGATATCCCGTGGTTTCGACATCAACGCGCTCCCCTCGTATGTGAGTGTTATGTAACCACTCCGAGAACCGTTGTTCAGCTTGCCCAGTCATCGGCTTGGGATTCTGCTGCAACCAGTCGGAAACGCGACGTTCTGCGTCCGCTGGTTCATTACCGCCTACACTATCGCGGTCCGTCTCCTCTCTAATGGTAGCGACGTCCGCAGCTAACCGTTTCTTAATCAAATCCGCTTGTAACTGAAATTCCCGACGCTGTAGATCCGCCAGCTGTTCTTCGGCTTCCAACTCGGCTTGCCTTATTCGTGCAACCGCTGAAGCCGTGGAACGCTGTGATCGCACAGAAGGTGCCCTACTTTCCCTACGGACTGGGCCTACATCGGTCGCGGTTGTAGTCATCGCGGCGTTCGTCCGCGCATCTTCTACGTTCGCGATGTTACCTAACGCGACGGTCGCTGCGGCATTCGCAGTCGACGGCGACGCGGGTGGATCCTCATACGCTCTCATACTACGCGTGGTTGGCATACCCGTGCCACCTACTACCCTAACACTTGACAACTAACACTTAACCTTACTACACTACGTGACGAGAGTCTTGCACGGCGGCTCGTAGTCTCGTCGATCCGAAGTACAACGCAACCGTTTGGCTGCCTGTTGCTCGACGTCGTCGCACCGTTGGGTGATCTTCAATAAAACCCGTCGGTCGCACGTCGCACCGTTCGGTGTTCTTCGGATATACCAGCTTCGATCGTAAAACGACCCAAAGTCAACCGCAAAGTATACGTGCTCGCTACACCTAACGGCGTTCGGCAAGACACGTATCAGCGCTACGTTCTGCGCTGTGTGCGTCGCCAATATGCTTCGCACAACCTTACGTCGACGGACGACTTCGATCGTAAAACGACCCAAAGTCGACCGCAAAGTATACGTGCTCGCTACACTTAGCAGCGTGCGGCAAGACACGTATCAGCGCTACGTTCTGCGCTGTGTGCGTCGCCAATATGCTTCGCACAACTTTACGTAGAGATCTTCACGTCGAAAGACGCCAGGTTTTTTCACGTCGAAAGACGCCAGGTTTTTCACGTCGAAAGACGCCTGCGTCTAAAGACGCCTTGTCAAACCTCGAACCGTGATCCGGCTCGAAGGACAAACTGATGGGTTCTGCAGCAATGGGTAGGCAATGGTCACCAGGAACCATATACCGGAAAGGAAAACGAGGTTTGCTTCTTTTAACATCAATGGACTGTATTTATTCTTGAGTACTATTTCTATCTTCATTTAAAACAATACTATTTCTTTCTTGGTAGTGTAGCTCGGTGTTGTTCACTCTCTGAAGAGCTGTGTTGGACTGTGTCAGTACCGAGCTACCCAGACATATTTATAGCCAATATTTGGCACTCATGCGGACCAATCGGAGGCGAGATAATTTTCGTGTAATTTGCGACAATTTCCGACGACATTTCGGGCAAAAAGTCACTACGCACATATCGCTTATTGCGCTCTACATTCTACAATTAGTAACTTATAACTCCATATTCGTGGTTATTCTAACTAACTAACACACTGTTTCCATATAAGCGATATATTAATAGTAACTACACAAAACTAATATCCGAAATAAACACGTAAATCTTAAATTATACATGCAAAACGTAAAAGTGGATACGAAATTGATCAATAACGTCGTATTCTTAACGTTTACAGCGCTAATGTTATTGATCACACATACTCTATGACGTAACCAACCTTTTACACATTAATTGTTAACTATCCGTACATATTCAAGACAGTAAACACACAAAACAATTGAAGATCATAAGCCAAAATTATTACCAATTTCATTTACTAGCGCCACGGCAAGATTTTACAACTCAGGTGGGGAAATTCTTTTGGCGCTGCTCCAGGCAAAACTCTGGAACTAAAATCCTATACGTAAATAGTGCACATAAACAGTGCACGTAAATAGTGAAAATATCCATGTTACATCTAATTACGTAATCTAATTAGCTTATTCTAATGTAAAACAAAGGTATTTAAACTTAAACTAAATAATCACATAATTCCGATTATCAAAGTGTTCAATAAAACCGTAAAACTAGGGTAAAACATAATTAAAACATAATCAATTTATTTATTTACAAAATCGGCTCGTGTCCGCAACAAAACTTTTATATTACTCATTATTAGTGGAGAACGTGCTGATATTAGGACGAACAAAAATGAGTGACTACGAAAAGTAGGAACGCTTATTGCAAAGAATTTTAGCGATAGAGATATGAAAGACAGTCATTTCAATGTGATGACAAAAGAAAAATTTGAAAAGTTTGCAATGGATGTGGAAGACGCGGAACTTGATGAAAAGAAAACACCATTACAGTACAGTAGACTAAAATGCTTTAACATCATTGAAGTTTGTAGTATAAAGAAAATTAGTTACAAACACAGAACCTGTCAAATATTTTTTGCCGGCTGAGGAAATCTACGACTTTATTGATGCTGCTCATATTTCTATAGGGCATGGTGGTCGCGATAGACTTAAGAATGAAACGGCAAAGAAGTACGCTAATGTTACAAAAGAAATGATTAATATATATTTATCAATGTGCGAAGTATGCCACAGGAAGAAAAGCAAGAAAAGGAGGGGTCTGGTTTCCAAATTTTCTTTTTTATTCACATCGAGTTAATAGCGCTTTTGACTGATGCTTTATTGCAGTTAAAACTACTTTTGATGAAGAGCGTCAGTCAAAAGTACTTTTAACCACAAATTTGCAGTGAAAAGTACTAATAACCATTAATTTTCAGTCAAAACCACTTTTGACCAACCTGTTCAGTCAAAAGTACTTTTGACTGATTTTGCTAGTCAATAGTACTTTTGAGTGATTAAGAAGTTTTGACTGCAACATATACATACAATACAAATGAACACATTGTATACATACAAAATCTTAATGTTAATTTGTACAGTTGTATAAAAGTCACCTCTATAAATATTCAACTGTACAAAACAACACGTTGTATGTAATATAGAATTTTTATTTTACAAATTTTCAGGCAATTCACACAGCACTTCCTGCTCCCAAAATAAGCTACACTTAATCTGTTTATATTGTTCTTATGCCCATAACCAGGTACCAGATAACGAATATATTATTTACAATATCCTAGCTGTTGCCCGCGTCTTCGACCGCGTGTAGTATGGATTGTTTACTTAATATGCTCTATTACCTGATAAACGAATACATTTTCCTAATGTCTTACGTATCCTCAAGGAAGTAAGGAGATATGCAAAAATACAGCACTTGAAGCACATTTGAGATGCAAAATTGTAGCTCAAATGCGATTGAAGTGCAAGTGCACACAAAATGCACACAAATCTTTTTTTTGTATGCTTCCCGCAACTACGAATACACGGAATAGCTCGATATTTTTTATCCATCCAAGTATTGATCCAAGGGTTGTATCGAAACGATTATACATTTCAGATTCATTTAATTATTAATTAAATGAATCTGAAATGGACGATTATTACAGTTGTTATTTTTATTGAAAAATAACAACTGTACAATTAATCGTCCACGTAGAGTTAATTACATCATCGATATCTAAAAACTATGTTTTTTTATACCACTAATGTGGCAAACAAGCTTACGGCCCGCCTAATGGTTAGCGGTAACCGTAGTCTATGGACGCTTGCAACACCGAGAGTTTCACTCGCGCGTTGCCGACCCTGTAAAAATCTTTTAATGACCCTGTAAGACCTCGGCGGGGATCTCATTCTACAGCCTCGCGTTCGCGGGAGGAATCTCCTCTGAAACTGCGCAGTACGCGACCTCCGTAGCGTAATGGTTACCACGCCAGGCAGCCATCCAGGAGGTCTCGGGTTCGATCCCCGGTCGGGTCATGATGAAAAACTACTTTTTCTGATTGGCATCGGGTCTTGGATGTTTATTTATATATGTATTTGTTATAAAATATAATATCGTTGAGTTGGTATCCCATAACACAAGTTTCGAACTTACTTTGGGGCTAGCTCAATCTGTACCTATGAATTGTCCCTATATATATATATATTTTGGTTCTAACGTGTGAGGTTGGATTCTATAGAAAGTGGCCGTAGGCATCAAGTCAAACAATTCCTCGGAACAAACCCCATTATACAAGCGGTAGAACACGCATAGTTAGGCGAAGTCTCTCCGCAGACTGAGGGGCTCGACGCTCGATACCGCTTATTAGCTTGGGATCGTCGACAATCTTCATAGCACGTCGTCTTGAGTCGTCCCTGATTGAGGTACCGCCTCGCCCTATTCAGCACACCGAGCTTTTTCGACGCCAACTTGACCTTGTCTTCTATGTGACTGCGAAATTGGACGTTGCTTGAGATCTCGACTCCAAGGATCCCTAAGCAGAATGTTAGTAACATATTAATTATTATAAGTATAGGTAATTGAGATTTCAAATTAGAAATTGAATAATTATAAAAGATTAACCCCCTTACTAATAAACATAGTTTAGCGAGTATTTAGTTAAACACTGTTGTGTCACTGTCTTTCTTGATGAGAATTAAATGAAGTGTGAAAGTGACAAAACATCGTTTAACTAAATACTCGCTAAACTATGTTTATTAGTAAGGGGGTAAATATTTAAAGCCAAATTGACAAAATGGTTGAATGACAGGTGTTTTTATTCAAAATGAATATCTAAATGTATATATTATTATTATGCATATATGTTGACATATTATGCTAAAATTTATAATTTATTTACATATGACTTCTAATATTGTAATTTTTTTTTTTCATTCTATTATGTACTTAGTTGGCGAAGTGTAACTGAACTACGTACTGACATCTTTACACTACTATGTATACCTTTGTCTTGCAAAAGTTGCAAATAAATGTTTTGAATTTGAATATAATTAAAATGGTGCAATATAATAATAATAAAACAGAATTAATAAATAAAGTAAGATTCGCGCCTAACGGTGAGTTCCTCGAATGCATTTTTAAAGCACCGTTTCCTATTGGACCAACTGCTACGCACTACTAATTTTGGCACAACTAAAATGGTTCCTGTTGGACCAACTAGGTCGAACAGGAACATTCGGAAAAAAAAATCCTGTTGGCACAACTATGGCACAACCAAATAATATTAAATGAGTGAGTTTGGAATGGTTTTGGAAAGTACCTAAATGACACATTATACTATGGCTGTCACTGTCAAACTAAAGAAGACAAGACTCGAAATAGTTTGTGCTTTAAAATGCGTTTCAGAAACTGTCTGTAAATGTGAATTCACTACAAATAACTTATGAATATGATAGAACCTTGGACGTACCTAATCGGAATCGACATACTTCACATTCGATCGACGACACGACCTCGATTCATTAAGACATTAAAATGTTATTTATAGAGCCATGTATGTACCTTACTATAGTAGCAAAAATACTTACATAACACTTGAAGAGCCCAATGGCCCTATGTAACTGGTAAAGTGAAGTAAGTGGCTCCATAATAGTAAGTAACTAGTTTTTGTGTAGCTTTAAAAATCTCTGTGTTTCGGCCCACATTGTTCTTGATAGAAAGTTGTCGTTTGATAGAACAGCTGGCGGAGTAGATACTCCGCCAGCTGTTCTATCAAACGACAACTTTCTAGTTTTAGATAAAACGCCTGCGATGGATAAGATGTCAGGGTTTCCCTCCCGTTCCATCGCAGTAGAAACATCAGCTTGTTGTTTGTTATCAAGTTTTCTTTGAAGTCAAAGTCAAATTGTTTATTTAGAGACAAGGTCAACGTGCACCGTCTCGAGTAATCACCTTTATCTATCTATCTAAAATATAATAAGAGAGGTAGGGCACAGCGGATAATCCGCTCAAATCGGAGCAGCCCGTCTGGGGAAGGACCTCCACCTTATAGAAGATCGTAGCCAAATAGCATTGGTCTCGGCCATGTTGTGTTCCTACGGTGAGTAAGGTCTCCAGAGCTCCACTAGGCTACGTCTAGGCTACGGTGACGGCTTACCATCAGGCCGACCGTATGCCTGTTTGCCAGCTGTGTGGTGTAAAAAAAAAAAAAAAAAAAAAAAAAAAAAAAAAAAAAAAAAAAAAAAAAAAAAAAAAAAAAAAAAAAAAAAATAATAATAATAAAACTGTAAAAAAGTTTGTCTGTACATTGAATATATTTCCAAAAAAATTGTTTAGGGCGATGAAGAATAAGCAATACAACAAGAATTTCAAAAAAAATTGTCCGTCTGTTTGTATTTATGTTTGTACACGCTAATCTCAGAAACGGCTGAACCGGTTTGGATGCGGTTTTCACTAATATGTAGCGATTTGCTCAACTTAACATTTAGTGGAGAAACCGAGATATAAGCAACCGAAGTTGCGAGGGTATATCAAATTTGGCATGTAGGTTCCTTACGACGTCTAGGGATATACTAAGAAAGGATTTTTCTAAATTCCCAAGCGAAAAGAAAGCGAGATATACGCAAACGAAGTTGCGAGGGGACGCACAGCCCAAACCGCTGGGTCTAGAGATTCCAAATTTGGCATGCAGGGTCCTTATAAGGTCCGGACCGACCGGAACGGACCGGACCAGATCGACCGGACCTGATTGGGCCGGATGGAACCGTACCGTAGCGGGTCGTGCCGGACCGGAATTTGTTTCTGAAGAAAGATATTCTAATTGTTACTAGGCCACGCGGGCGAAGCCGCGGGCGGAAGCTAGTCGTTAAATAATTTACTAAAATTAAATTATAATAATTATAAAATACATTAATATTAATCGTCGCACTGGAGACGTTCGGGGGAGGCCTATGTCCAGCAGTGGACTTCTTGGTGGTTGGTGGCTGAGATGATGACATTAGTAGAAACTACTCTATAAACTACCACCATTTCGAAAACAAAGCAAAATGACCACCGGTTAAACAAATGGCGAATGAAAAACGATTACGGCCTTTTTGGCCCATCAGACAGATCTTTATAACCTTATACACATCTCTCGTTATTATTTGACAACCTCTGTGGCGTAACGGTTACCATTCCGGACCGCCACCCAGACAGAAGGTCCCGGTTTCGAATCCCGGTCGGATCATGATGAAAAACTTTTTTTATGATTGACCTGGGTCTACGATGTTTATATATATTGTATTTGTTTTAAAATACAGTATCGTTGAGAGGTTTATTTATTTTTATATTTTGTCTCAAGCCCCGTTGGACTGTTTGTTAACAAGTAATCTGGAACATAGAGATAATATAAGTCGGTATAATACCTGTTATATAACAATTTGTTAGGCAATTAGCCTTTTAAATAATGAGTGTAATTAATTCATCTTAACGACTTAACTTACTTTCTCACATAGATAAATCTAGGTATGATTCATGACTTTCTATTACGTGACTTTTTGGGTAGGTACAATCAGCGCAAAATGTGTGTTTATTTTATGTCTATACGTGTACATGTAACTGTACATCATACTAATATTATAAATGAGAAAGTGAGCTTGTTTGTTTGTTGCAAACATATTGTTAGGGGTAGAAATGGTATAATACCAGCCCAACATAGGCTAATTTTTACGCGGGCGAAGCCGCGGGTAACAACGAGTAATGTATAACTGGAGATTTTTAATTAGAAAAGATTACTTGTTACTGTTTGCTACTTGTTTTTTTTTATTCCACTCTTACAACCTAACCTAAACCGTTGCCTAAGTTAAACCGATTAGTTCTTGAAATCTTCCTAAAATAAATCAATAGCGGTGTCCGCGACTTCGTCTGTGTGATTTTTGGGTTCGGGCAAATTCATTTAGTAATACAATACAATACAATAATTTATTTATTTCTTCTCACACACTTACAAACATATGTAACAGTTATAAGTGGTTATTAGTACAATGTTTCAAGAAACTATTTCAAGTAAACCAAACATATATATTATTTAATAGATAAAGATACAATGCTACATGAAACCATTTCAAATAAACTAGGTACCTATATTAAATTGGACAATATGATTACAGTAAAATTATGTCAAAAATTTGATAGTGTGGGAAGGTGGTGCCTGAGGGTGGGCTTCGGGAAGCCTGTGTTACAGGTCGCCAGGTTCTCGCCTCTCATTTATGGCAAAGTAACTGTGCCTTAGTTGTTTAAAGAAAAGTTGCTATTCCTTTGCATGTTTGTAGTGAATAAAAAATATTTTTTGTGATTATAATATTATATTAATTAATTATTTCATGCATGGCGTCATATGAGTATTAGTGTGTGCGTGTGTGTGTTGTGTGTGTGTTTGTGTGTGTGTGATGAGTGTGTTGATAATTTATAATTGTCTATTATTATATTATTTATTAATGTCTTTAGACTCATCTCAGAAATGCTAGAAAGGATATCGCCTCAAATACGGAAAAATGCTTCAATTTGCGGTTTAGTAGATCTAGAGATTACCCTCCTTCAACCTCACCTCCACTTTTATAATGTTACGTGTAGTTTTAGAATGATAAAATTGTTAAATAATCAAAAACTATAACTGATAGGTTCCGGTTTATCTGTCAGTTAAACCGGTATTTAACAACTTTTAAAATCAGACTTCCAATTATATAACACTCTTAAGACTGATATGGTTCCGTCTAACAACAATTCTATGATATAAAACAGTGTTGTAGTAATAAATTAGTTAAGTAACATTGTTTAACTTAGTTACGTTGGTCGGATATTATGTAACTTTTGATCAGACAAGATTTTTGTGTTGCTTAGACAGTTTACGAGAAACCGGCATCTTTTTGTCAACATTCACTATAGGCTTCTAATATGCTTAATAAAACATATTGGTTGGTCTTCAGTTGTGTTTATTTTAAAATATACAATTACTTGTTAGTAGTTAAGTTTAGCTACTAACATAGTGTGGGCGGCGGTGAATCACTCTGGGCCTAATCCTCATACTAAATGGAAGAATGTACTAAAACACTACTTTTTGAAGGAGCTTTAAAAGAAAAACTAAAACATTACAGCAGTAGCTTGTTTGGTGTTCACATCACACCATGTTGCGGTTAAAACCATTTCTGGTTTTTGTTAATGGTTGTAATTTGTTAAGTTTTTGTTCTTATCTGAACAAATAAATGAAAAAAATGATAATGGTTAATTACATCGGAGGTGCATCAGAGTCGTGTTAACGCTACCGCTATTCCTAGGCAAACAAAGAGACATTAAGAACTCAATTTTGGATGCTTTCCCATTACATCTAAATACTTCCTTTTGGATGCATTCCAATACAAGGCTAGTTTACATTCTATCCTATAATATTGCATATACATTATTTTGTAACTTTTACTGTTCACTTGTTTGTGTAATGCAAATAAAGTTTATTCTATATATCTGTAATTTGTTCAAGATACGAAGAGAGAAAATGTAATGCATTCTAATACTTTCAAATTAGAACAGACAGAACAGCTAATAAATATTATAAAAATAGAATTAAGTACCCAACAACTTTCGCATTTCGTCAGATAATAACATTTTTACATTATAAACATTAAGTTTGACACATTAAACAACACTGTCACTATCATACAAAGATGAAAAAAGAGATATGTTTAACACTTACTTAATGTGTAATTTTTTATTTTGTACCACTAAGGTGGCAAACAAGCATACGGCCCGTCTGATGGTAAGCATCACCGTAATTAAGATTAAAATGCGTTTTTGCTCTATTTTCATTAGAATTAGTTTGTTTACTTTTTCTGTATTACTTCGTATCCTGGAATGAACCATAGTTAATGCCATAGGTTTTACCCGCGAAAAATCGTTATTTCCGTTATATATGTTTTTTTATGCTACAAAGTTGGCTAACAAGCATACGGCCCGCGTGATGGTAAGCATCACCGTAGCCTATAGACGCTTACTCACCGTAGGACCACAACACGGCCGAGACTAATGCTATTTGGCTACGATCTTTTGTAAGGTGGAGGTCCTGCCCCAGACGGGCTGCTCCGATTTGAGCGGATTGTCCGCTGTGCCTCTCTTAAAAATATATATCAAGTTAAAAGTATATAAAAATCTTTGTTACTATTTTACTCTTACACGCAAAAATGGCTAAACGGATTTCTTTGAAAGGCAGACAGTTTTGTCTCGGAAATGAGAACAACGATATTTTCGAAATTCCTTTAAGAATCCAATATTATATTTATTTATTTATTTAGGACAGTCAACAAATCTTACATTGAATACATTTAATATAGACATGCGAGAAAATCATGTGTTTTGACCAATGCAAACTTAGTTATAGACTGCCACGGCATGCAATTTTGAGGAAAGCGTTATGTTACATATTCTATAAAAGTTAATGAATTTTTAAATTACAAATGGGATTTTTAATTAATTTAGAAAATAAAATAAAAACAGATAGGTTATTCGGAAAATCCATTATTAGCTACATAAATAACTACGAATGGATTTATCGAATTCTTTGGAACCGCTGAAGATATCCACACATGATTTTTTCATTACATTATTAAGGATGTTCTGTAGCCTGTAAACTGTGGAAAAGTGTCCCAGATTGCTCTTGAACACTCCCGCACAGAAGACAGTATATTTCTTAGGGCGAGTGGATTTGTAAGGTACATTTAGAGTCATGCGATCCAATAACTTAGGGCAATCGAGCGAGCCACTCATGATTTTGTGAAGGAATATATGGCCAAGCAGTTGTCTTCTGTTATCGAGACTAGTGAGATTAAAGTATTTGAGCCGATCATCGTAGGAAGTCAGCTGTTTGGCCAAACCACAGTGATATGTGAGATGCCACAGGAACCGCTTATGTACAGATTCTATGCGCTTTTTATGGACCTCGTAACAGGGGGTCCACACTTGACAACCATACTCAAGCCCTGAACGTACCAAAGCATTGAAGACAGAGATTTTACTAGAGGCCAATTTAAATTGCTTACAGTTGCGGGAGATAAAACCTAACATCTTAAAGCTTTTCGTAGCTATCTTGTCCACATGAACGTTGAAACGTAACTTGTTATCAATGTATATTCCAAGATCTCTTATCACGTCTACTTCTTTTATAATCATATTAGATATATTGTATGAGTTAAAATAATTCTTTTTTGAGCGCGAGAAGTGTATAAAATTGCATTTTTGGATATTGACGGAAATGTTATTATCCCTACACCAGGTTGAGAAACGGTCCAGATCTTCCTGTAGTAAAACTGAGTCGTGTGCATTTTTAACTATTTTTAATATTTTTAAATCATCTGCGTATAAGTATGTTTGCGAGTGTATGAAACAGTTTGTAACGTCGTCGATGAATAAGTTGAAGAAGATGGGAGAAATGTGCGACCCCTGCGGGACTCCTGAAGGTGCTAAGTAGACCTCGGATGAGTATCCATTCACGACTACCCTTGATTTGCGATCAGATAGATAGGACGAACACCATTTGAGAAAGTTTCCGGCAAACCCGAAGGTAGACAGTTTTTTGATTAGGATGTGGTGGTCCACAACATCGAAGGCCTTGCTGAAGTCAGTGTAGATGACATCAGCAGCAGCACGGGAATCTACAGCAGCCACCAAGTCTGAAACGAAGCTTAACAAATTTGTTGTTGTGGACCGGCCTTTGGTAAATCCATGCTGCTGAGGCGACAGAATATGTTTTATGTGCCATGAGATTATGGGACTCAACAGGGATTCAAATACCTTTCCAAATATAGGTAGGATGGAGATGGGTCTGTAGTTTGTCACGTCAGATTTATCAGACGACTTATGAATAGGAACTATCAGTGCCTCTTTCCATACTGTGGGGAAAAATCCGTCTGCTAAGGATTTATTAAATATCCTTGTCAGGGGCACGCAAAGAACTTCAGCACATTTCACAACAAATAGCGAGGGTATGCCATCACATCCCGCCCCTTTGTTAGGATCAAGTCTTTTTAAAATGAGTTTCACTTCCAACTCTGTAAACGTTATGTTGTCTATGTAGTTGTTGTTGGGACTCATTTTGTCACTTGGTGAGGGACATGTTGGCACCACCACACTACTGTTTTTTCTATACACCGAAGAAAACCATGAAGCAAATGAGTTACATATATCGGCACCATTGTAAGCAGGTTTTTTCTCAAAATACATTGTGGGAAGGTAAAAACTATTATTAGAGCCGCGCTTATGCTTTAAAAATGACCAAAAAAGTTTTGGGTTTCTTTTAATCGATGACTCAATGGCTTTTAAATAGTCTTTGTAGCATGAGTTGGAGAGAGATTTACACCGCTTTTTTAGTGATAAATATGTTAAATTATCTAGGGGGTTTCCATATTTTTTGTATAGCAATCGATATTTATTTTTTTCTTTTAAAGCACGCACTAGTTCTTTTTTATACCATACTGGATATTGAATAGACCGAGGGATCGATTTGGGTACATAGATTTTAATAGTATTACGTAATAATATAATTATAGACCACTTCATCTACCACGGATGCAATCACGTGATTGCAATCGATAGATAGTTCATTGGTCGAAGGTGTTCATACTTCTATAGTTAGTAGTTTGTGGAATTTATATCTACTATTAGAATTAATACGCATTGATTCACAATTAAGTTGGCAGGATAAACTGACCTCTATTGGCGGGTGATATAAATCTAAAATGCTCAAAGGGGATTTACATTCATTTAAACTAACGAGAGGCATGTTAGTGAAGACGAGATCGAGAATCCCACCTTTATTGTTAACTAAATGGTTATACTGATTTAAACTATTATAAGAAGCAAAGTCAATTAACATATTTGCGAATGTACTATTATTTTGAAATATGGGGGTAAGGGCTGTATTGGGGGTACCGGTCCATTTAATATTACTTAAGTTAAAATCGCCGAGAATGAGAACATTATCGTAATTTTCCAAAATATTGTGGGCGTTATTTAAAAAATGTTGTAAAATGTGTTTCTGAATCGGCGGCGGAAGGTACACACCACATATCAATAATTTATTGGGCTTGTTATTAATTAGTATATCTACACTTACCCAAATATCTTCGCATCTGCTTTAAAAGTTAGTTAAACGGCATGAAGAAAATTGTTTGTTTATTGCAATTAAAACGCCACCGCCAGCCTTATTATTGTGAAAACCAGAGGTTTCTCGATCTCGCCTGTATACAAAGAACTGATCTCCAAATAGTTCATTGTCAAGTATATCGTTATTAAGCCAAGTTTCGCACAGTACAATTATGTCGTAGTTACAAGTAGTTGTATTTATAAACAAGTCTGTAGTTTTAGTCCTTAAGCCTCTGACATTTTGAAAGTATATTCTTAGTTCGTTAATCATTATAAGGAATTTATAGTACCATCATCAAAATGCTTTCATTAAATTTTAACTTTAACTTTACTAGGAAAACTACTTAAGATAGTTTATTTAAAACTTCCAGACTACGAACGTACACTAACTCGGCCGTTTCTGATTTACGCATGTACACTCGACCAGCGCGTACCCACACAAATTTATATTGGAGCTCCTTGGCGCGGGCGCGGGCCGCCCCGTGCAGCATCTTGTTTTCTGGCGACAGGTTCTCGACTACATATACAGGAGATTTCTTATCATCGATGCCTAGGGTGCTAGAGCTCAGCTTATCCTGTGGATGATCCTTATTGTACTGAATAGTAGCAGCCAGTAGGGAATCCCTAGAGCGAGGCGTGTTAAGCTTCACAAGTATAGATCGCGGTCGTGCACTATTAGTATTTTTCTTCGCAATACGGGAGCAGTAAAGTATATCGCTATCCTTGATCGGGCAGTGGACAGCGCGGCCCAATTGCTGAACTATGGTTGTAATATTTTCCGCGTTATGCTCCGGGACGCATTGTACTTCCAAATTGCAAGCTCTAGATATTTGGTCCATCTGCTTAACTCGGCTCGAAAGTTCATTAATTTCGGTACGGAGGACTGTATTTTCCTTCTTTAGGGAGATCAGATCAGAGGTATTGCTATCTAAATCTGCTTTAATTTTGTCAAATTGTTCGTTGAAAAATGTCAGTGAGTTTCTGAAGTCGCTTATCTCTGCTTTAATTTCATTAAATTTTATATTTATACTGCCATTCATTTCTCTAATAGCATCTTTCATGGCATCTCGCATCTCTTCACGAATTATTTCTCTTATATTGGATTGAGTAACATATTCGGAGGGACTAAATACACTTTGATGCGTCGATTCCGATTATATTATGTATATAATTATGGCCATAATATATTACAGGAGTTATTGTTTGCTGGATGACGGGCTCCTCTGTATCAACACGGTGTCCACAAAAAAGCAGCGTCACCGTCGTGCCACGGCATTTTTGCTGAGTGGACATCAATTTGGACACAATTTTACCTAATTTTAAGTTAAAATTGATGTACTTAGTGATCCAAATAAACATTTTTTCTTTTCTCTCAATTTACGAAAACCTCAGTCAT